>CATNWA010009610.1:0-11701 GCA_951230385.1 Staurois parvus
AAATTTATTTTTTTCCGCTGATCAAGCTCTGTACTCATTTGGCGTCAGGCGTAGGTAACAAATGTTCAGTAATGGGGGGAAACTTCCGGGTCTGAATAGCACGCCAGATGAAAAGAATTTGTTTGATGCTCTGATCACTCATTGCATTAAGATCAGATTCTCCCATGTATGAGCTTCTTTTAAAGTCATCTATTTTTCAGATACCAAAATAAATGTAGAGTGTTACTAAACCCCGGACCCCTCATTCACTATATCCCTCTCCCCGGGCCCCGCATTCACTATATCCCGCTCTCCCCGGACCCCCCCATTCACTATATCCGCTCTCCCCGGACCCCGCATTCACTATATCCGCTCTCCCCGGACCCCGCATCACTATGTCCCCTCTCCCCGGACCCCGCATTCACTATAACTGGGTCTCCCCGGACCCTGCATTCACTATATCTGCTCTCACCCGGAACCGGTATTCACTATATTTGCTCTCCCGGACCCTGCATTCACTATATACTCTCTCCCCGGACACCAATTCCACTATATCCGCTCTCCCCGACCCCGCATTCACTATATCCGCTCTCCCCCGGACCCCGCATCACTATATCCGCTCTCTCCCGACCCCGCATTCACTATTATCCCTCTCTCCCCCCCGTACGCCCCGCATTTTCCACTATAATTTGCTCTCCCCCAATCCCCCGGACCCCCGCATTCACTATATCCCTCTCCCGCGGACCCAACATTCCCCTATATCCTCTCCTCCCCCCGGACCCCCGCATTCACTATACCCGCTCTCCCCGGACCCGCATTCACTATATCCCTCTCCCCGGGCCCTGCATTCACTATATCCCTCTTCCCGTACCCTGCATTCACTATATCTGCTCTCCCCGGAACCGGTATTCACTATATTTGCTCTCCCCGGGACCCTGCATTCACTATACCTGCTCTCTCCCCGACCCTGCATTCACTATATCTGGCTCTCTCCGGACCCTGCATTCACTAAATCCGTCCGCTCCTCACCCGGACCCCGCTTTCACTATATCATCCGCTCTCCCCCGGACCCTGCTGTCTCTATATCTGCTCTCTCCCGGACCCACATTCACTATAGCTGGTCTCCCCGACCCCTGCAATTCACTAGATCCGCTTCCTCCCCGGAACCCCGCATGCACTATATCTGCTCTCCGACGGACCCCGCATTCACTATATCTATCTCTGGTCTCCCGGACCCTGCATTCACTATATCGCTCCTCAGCCCGGAGCCCCGCACAACTATATCTGGTCTCCCCGGACCCGCATTCAACTAATCCGTCTCCCTGGACCCTGCATTCACATACAAGCCCATCCGCTCTCCCGAACCCCACATTTAACTTAATATCCAACTCCCCTTGGACCCTGCATTTACTATATCCGCTCTCCCCCGGACCCCTGCATTCACTATATCTGATCTCCCAGGACCCAGCTTCATTTATTGGCTCCAACATACCACAACAGGGAAATCACAGATATACCGCTTTTGTTTCAATCAGTGCCAGAGATGGTTTAACGCTTGTAGGGGGGATTTTCTTTCTGCTCTAGGAGGATGCAGAACCCTTTGATCTTGTCAAAAAAGAAATTACCCTTTGCGATCACATGTTAAAATGTTTTAATGTGTGTATGGCTTTAGGGGTCCCCAAAAAGATACTGGTCAACGTTATTGCCTCTTTTGGTTGTATTTCTTAGGAAATACACATGTAAAGGGCAGCTATGAGCCCCTAAAAAATGTCGGCTAAAAAACCCTCAGGGTTTGAGATTGAGAGGATCGACTAAAAACGGGGTACAGGGGCCCTGGATCTGAAAGCAAGCCCTTCTGTCTAAAATAAGATTGTGTGACACTAGAATGTAAGAAAAACAGCAACGAAAAGTACAGAGCCCCCATCAGACGCACATGGAGAGGGCCTAAAAACCCCCCGGACTGGATGTCACTTCTTCAATTCTCGCAACTGGAGACCTAAAGGAAGAGTTTACCTGTATGTACCGCATGGCACCCAGAGATGAGCAGGGGAAAAGTAAAGCTGTTTTATTACTTAGGGGAAAAAAGGCGAAAATTCCAGCCCCCGGCTCACAGACACAAAGGCACTGACAGAAACGAAAAGCATTTGACAAGCACTGTGCCCCCCAAAAAAAGAATAAACAGGGAAAATACAAGTTCTTCTCAAGGAATCGGGAGTTTGGGGGGACAGTGGGGACAGATAGTGACAGACTGAGGAGACTGGCTGCCCCTGGGGATTTGGGGACACGGGGACCCCCCTTATCCAGACGGGAAAGGGGTGTGGCATCAAGACCTCCCCCAAGAAATTACTGAGGGGGGAAGAGTGGTTTTGGAAAATTTCAAATTCAGGGGCACTGACTAAAGACAGGCTAAAGATGAGGGAGGGCACGGGACCCTTACATGCAGATCTGTGAAAGGCACGAAAGGCCAGGCTCCCTGTAGCCAGCCAGTGTAAAAACGTGGCAAAAGAAAAGAAGAGAAAAAGAAAAAATGTCCAGCGATGGGGGGCCCTGCAGGACTTGTGAAAGATGAACCCTTTTTCAGCTGTGTGCAAAAACAAAACCCAGCAAACAGTACAGACGAGCCCACAAGTGACCCGGGCACAGAGGTCCACACAGTGCCCCAGGAACAGACAACCAACAGTGCCCCAGGACACAGACGAGGACAGCAAAAGGGGCATCACAGGCTGCAGCTGCAGTCTGCAACAGAAAACGTCAATGTAGTCAAACACCAGTAAAAAAGAGCAAAGCTCTTTGCCATATTTAGGGGGATGAACAGCCCATAAGATTTCAGTGGTTTGTGGGCAAGCGCAATTCATTCCATTTCCCCTTCTTAACAAACAGGTTCCATTGGGGCCCATATAAGGTACGGTCGTGACTACAAAAGTTTTCTGAAACCCAGGGGAACATGCAAGCTAAATTAAAAAATCCCCGAAACAGAAAGAGCACGATGGGTTTACTTTGTTACAGGGGGACCATCACATTCCTTTGCGGGGTTTAAAAACAGTTCAGGAATGGCTTAAAAAAATGTGCGTCCCATAACACATGGCCTGGAATTTTGGAATACTAAAAACCCCAAAACAAAAGGCAAAAAAATTTTTGGATTTTCCCCAATAAAAACAGAGTATGCGATTTATTTGAAGGGATGGGTCCCGGGAAGGAAAATACAAACTAGAATTGATCACACAAAACACCCTCCCAGACTGCCTACAAGAAGATCCCTGTAGCCCTTAATGCAACCCTTTTAAAAGAGGAACTGGGATTTGCCGAAAGGGGTTTTGAAGCACAGTACGGGAAAGCACAACTGGAAAGCATTTTGGTGATAGAAAAAAAAACCATCAGGCAAGTTAAGAATATGCATTGATCCTAAGCCCTGAACAAGCCCTGAAAAAATTTTTAAATCCAATGCCAAAATGAAATATTCTCCCAGTCTATAAAGGCTAAAATATTTTGGGTAGTATGTAAAAATGGGTTTGCACTGGAACGGATAAAGAAAGTTTTTTAAAACACTTTTTCTTCCCATTTGGACGCTAAAAGGGTGAGAATGCCAAAATGGAGAAAACCCCGGCTCCAGAAGGGTTCCCAACAAAAATTTAGGGAAGTTTTGGAAGGACTGTCTGGAGTAAAAATAATAGCAACGATATACTAATAGTTGGGGAAGGTGATGAAAGAATCCGCAAAAAAAGGATCCGAAAAAAAAGTGTAAAAAACTTAGACAGATGCAGAAAAAAACAAATCAAACAAACCTGGCAAAATTCAAACAAAAAATGACAGAAGACCAATTTTGGGGACATCTTCTTTAAAATGGTGTTAAAGTCGATCAGAGAAGGGGGGGCAAACAGGGACAGCCGACCCCTAAAATCGGGAGTAAAACTTTCCGGGGCATGGTGAATTAATTTCCAAATTTTGCAAGATTTATCAACAGTGAGCCACTGAAAAGTAACCACAAAGACTTTACCTGGAAAGGGGACAGAAAGCCAAAATGCTTTTCAGTCATTTGAAAAATGCTATTGAGAGCGCAACGCTAAAAATTTTGATCCAATAACAGTGGTATACAATGGACCCTCAAAAGGGCCTGGAGCCACACAATGCAGGATAAAACCAATTTCAAAATTTCGCAACGTTAACTCTAACAAGAAAGGGAAAATTTCCAAAATCGAGAAGGAAAAACTACGTAGTATTTGGGTTAAGAAAATTTTTTCACCAGTACACCTAGGGTCCCAAAAGTGGTGGTGCATTCAGATCAAAGCCTTTAGAAAGTTTTAAAAAAAAGAAGCCACCATGAACCCCAAAAAAACTGAGGTGGGGGGTTTTAAGGTTCAAAATTGATTTTAACATTTTTTGTGGGAAAGGTTTTTCTGTTTGCAGACCCCAAAGCAGAGTTTCTACCCACAAAAATGGAAGAAAAAGCATTTAAAGCATCAATAGTGTGAAATTGTCTGGTTTTTAAAAAAAAGTGAAACAAATACAGACCTGCACAGCGAAAAAAACCACAGATCCCAACGACGTCATCTGAAGGGGGCCAAAAAACAACACATTCCAATGGAGGTTTTTCCATTTTTTCAAAAGAATGAACCTTGGGGCAGGAATCATCTTTTAAGGGGAAAAGGCTGTCATACAAAAACCCTTTGAAGAGACTTTAAAAAAAGATTGCATCGATCATTAGGTGTAGAAGGATGTCTATTCTTGCACGAGAATGTTTTGGCTGGAATGAATGACCACATAAAAAACTTTTTAGCACGTGGAAAAAAAGTGCATCGGCAATGATAAGCAACCGAAAGAGCCCTTGCAAAAAACACCCAAACCCCAAACAACCAAAGGGCAAAATAGGGAAAAATCTGTTCACGGGAACGACAAGGAAATCTGGAACTGTGGACTATTTTTCCAACTTTGGGAGTAGACTACTTACAGGCACCCGGCCAAAAAAGAATTAAAAAACTAAGGCCCATTTTGCCAGATATGGATTCCGGGTATTTTTTCTCTGACAAGCGCCCAATTACATCGGAAGAATTCAAAAAAATTTAGGAGAGGGGGAATTTGAACACCAGAAAATCTTGGATATCCACAGAGAATGTTTAAAGCGGAGTCAGCATAAAAACAGCCAAAAAACTCTGCAAAAGGCAAAAAAAGGCGGAAAAGAGATATATGTCATACTGGACCACGAAAACACCCAACCCCAAAGGCCCCAGACACCAGCCAGCACAGGGCTTATGAGTAGCGTAAAGGGCTCTCCTCCAACTGCAGGTCAACTACTAAAGCCCAAAATTGTGGGCAAAATTAAAGCCAAAAAAAGAAAAATCAAGATAGGAACTTTCTATTAAATAAATCTGCAAAAGATCGCCTTTTAGCAAATGAAAAGGATTCAGCCAAAAGGGAAATTTAAAAAAACACTGGAAAAAAGCGAAGGGGACAAAATTGGGACCAGGCCTATGAAAAATAAAAGAGGGAAGGAAAAAGATGGAGGAGAAATCGGAGACTCTGAGAAAAAACAAAAGGAATGATACATGGCCCTGGGGAAAAGTAATGGGCACTCAAGCGTGAGATATGAAAACAGCAACAAAGAAACAGGGACGCTAGGGGCATAGGGAGGTTCTAGCAGAGAGAGACAGTCCCGAAAATAGATGCCGAATCAGAAGAAAACCAAGATTTTGTGAAGAAACCCCTATTTACCAGTGGCAGAAAAATCAGAAAGCCCGGCTCCCTCAAGGTTTATATCTAACTTATAGCTTGTTTACTTCACCAATTTGTGTTTGTTATATTTCATTTTTTTTTTATTTAAAAGAAAAGGATGGCAATATGTTTTATCTGTGTATGGGCCCCTAGGGGGCTACTACTTTGTACGGTCCCCCCCTGTGTTATTGCCCCCTTTGGTTTTTGTTCTTAATTAACATGTTAAAGGGAGCTATAGCACCTATAAAAGGCGGGTACAAACTACAGTGGTGAGCACTGAGCAGGGGTCGATAAAGAACAAAATGCACCCTTCCTAAGGGAATATAAAAAACCTCTCTAGACAATACCAGACTAAAACTGAGCTGTGGCAAAAAGCCTACGGTTAAGTCCTGTTTATCAGAGATAAGAGGTGAAACTTCGCTTGAAAAAAAGGAGGAACGAAGCAGAAAGGATCATCGGTTCTTTTTACACAAATACAGAGGATTAACCCCTTGGTTCCACAGTGAGTATAACAAGCATGCCTTTACTGCATCTTACAGATGATTGTCTGTTGTGGGTTTAGTTCAATTTATTGGTTACATTTTATTGTCTATAGGGTCACCTGTTACCAACTGATTTATGCTGTTTGTACAACTTTATATATATTTGAGGACCTACCCAATGTATCCAGTTCAGTTTGTATCCAATTAGGCAATGGAGGTAAAGAAGATTGTAAGATCAGACTGTACTGTGTGTGGGGAGCTTTAAGTAAGCAAACAGACTATACAATCTTCTTTCCTTCCACTGCGGGTGGAAAGAAAGACAATTGCTCAATCCCCGTCCATATTTGATCCACTTATGGCCAGATGTAGAAAAAGTCTAATTTATTGCTGATAACAGAGTTAGAGAAGATCCGAAGATTTAGACAATTGAATGTTAATCTGTCCCAGAATATGATTGTCTCAGTCAGTCCTGTTATACTCACTGTAATTCCTCTATCCGGCTTGTTGTCAGAGCCGCCATCAGATCCCTGAAATGAGGACCCTCCAGATTGTTCCCAGACAGGTTCAGTGTCCTCAGTGTCGGGTTATTTCTTATTCCAGATGCCAGGTGGGGGCAGGAACTGTCTGTCAGGTGATTAGAGGACAATCTGTAGAAGAAGAGAAGAATGTTACCAGAAGGAAATTAATCCCCCCCCCCCCAGGAATGAATGGAACTATTCTCTACATGGATGGAACCCCTCACACAAATATAAATACACCATTTGTTCTGAATTTAACAGGAGTCAAAGCGTTTTTCTAGTTAAGAGCGGAGATAGGAGATAGATGCATTTAACCCAGAGAAGAACAGCAGGAGTTTCTCTTTATTGGAATCATTTATATTCGATCACTTTATAAATCTCCAGGAAATAGAATTTTATAAGACAAATGTTATAATGGAGTAGACCCCCCAATATTGTCCTCCATGTGTAGAGACGGTGATATCTCCATACACAGGATGAGCACAGAATACCACTGACATGACTCGTATTGTGCTATCATCTCCTTGTGTATGCAGCATGAATGGGATCAGCAGACAGTGTGAGGCCGGAATCAGCATTGCTAGTGATTGGACGGGAGGATTGTTATCTGATATTCTATCTCTGATGATCAGAGCTCTGTACTCATTGGACGTCATGGCGCTAGGTGACAAATGTTCAGTAATGGGGAGATCTTCCAGAACTAAATAGCACGCCAAATGAAAAATATTTGTATGAGACTCTGATCACTTGCATTAGGATCAGATTCCCATGTACTGTATATGAATATCTATAATGTCATCTATATATATGGAATGCAGGATATCTGGTAAGCGCTGAGTATTAGGAGCTGCTAGCACAAAATGGGGCAAAGGTAAAAGAATTCCACAAAAACTAGTATGGAAGTGGAAGTGCAGAGCTAAATATTAAATTCTGTCATAAAGTGTTATGGTGAAAAATGTGAACACCTGATGTTATTAAACCATGTGACAAAATCTGAATGTAATTGCACATTAACCATTCAAATATTAAACAAAATAAAAAATATAAATAAAATGTTTGTGGTACTACAAGTCTCAGCAATACCAATGTGATAAATATAATAGTGCTCACCATTCAGTGAAGGAATCTGTGGTACTACAAGGTTCAGCAATACCAGGTGAGATATTCAAAAAGTGCTCATAATGCAATGTGGGAATCCACCACCTCTTATGGATATGCACTCACCAGAACACTACTGGTATAGGAGCATTTGTGCTGATTCCATAGAAGATCTTGGAGAGCCATATATGCAGACCGGACTTCTCCAGAAAAAAGACTTTAGAAAATCAACAAGGGCATCCTCCTAGGGGGAAATACTCACCACAGGAGCCCAAGGTTCGGCATATAGTGTAGTATTTATTAAAACAATAATCAAAGTCCTCCTGCACTTAGGTGAACTTGTGGCTAAAGCTGCTGACACCTAACCATACACCAATAAAAATGGATAATCCAAATTGTAAATTGTGGTGCTGCGCTAATAAACTATATGTGAACCCCAATATGTGATAGTCAGTGAACGGGTAAACAATATCCCCTTATAGATCAATTAAATCAAAATATGACATATACCCCAATATATACATCCACACCTCCTCTACTAAGTGAGTACATAAACAAAATATTCCACACATACATACACAATAATTATACACATATATGCCGTGAAACTGAACTCCTCAACGGCAAATCAGTGACATAAACACATGTAAACCTTACATCCTTGCTGGTAAACATAGGGGAAAAAAAAAAAAGAATCATAAAAAAAAAAAAAAAGGTCAAAAAAAACGCATGTATACTCTCAAAATGATTTGTGAATCTAAACAATGCCAGTGATCCCACTATGGGAGAAATACAGAGGATCCATGAAAACTACACATGGTGGTAATTGTGAAAGAAAGAGAAAATCAGGCTCACGGCCTGTCAATCATCAAGGATCACTTAAATAAACGTTAGTGACCCCCTACTGGGGATAAGTGACACCAAAAAATAGGCTAAGTGCCTATAGATAGGGACGTGATTCGTAACCCCAAATAGGCGTTCTGAATAAGCGTGAAAATAAGTGACTTCAAACAGCGCTTCACACTTTCCATATATCCACAAACATAAATCAACAGTGGATAGTCCACACACCAAACATAAACAAAAACTACAAAAAATTAACGTGTCCTAAAAGTTAGAAAAAAAATAAGCTCCTAAATGTCCCCCAGAAAAAAGTGTCCAAAACCATCCAAATGGTGGAGGTATGAACTGTAGTCCTGTGATCTCCAAACTGTGATAAACAGGATATCTATGAATCCACTCACATTTAACTAGGTGCTTTTGGCCCCCACCTCCATGTGGTGACCATTGCAGGGTACTCAAAATGCCTTACACAATCAAATTCCACCGGTTTGGAAACCCAGACTCCTTCCAATGGATGTCAGGTCCACCACCATGTCAGTTCCCTTCTGATGGCCAAGGTCCCGCAGACAGCCTCCTCTCAGTGGTCCTAGAAGTGATAGCTCCTCATTCCCCCAGAAAGAGACTGCAAAGTGCCCCCATAGTGTATGAAACGTTTCATAAATCAAAATGGTTAAAAACGTATCAAATTCCACTCACATTTAACTTGAAATTTTAAGCTTTTAGTACCTATCCACATGCTGTGGGTGTACTTTTACAATGACCTCTTTAGGGTTCCAAGATGGCGCCGCCCCGGAAGTTGAGTCAGCACGCTGGAAGGTTGTGTCACCACGAGCCCACGCGTTAATCATGATGTCACGTGACTTCATCAGGGTACCGTTGGAGGGAGTCTGGGTTCCAGACCGGTGGTATTTGATTGTCTAAGGCATTTTGACCCTGCAGGGTCACCGCATGGAGGTGAGGGGCCATTGATTCATAGTATCCTGTTGCACAGTTTGGTGATCACAGGACTACTGTACACCTCCACCATTTGGATGGTTCTGGACACTTTTTTAGATTGGACATTTATTTTTTTTTTTATTTTTTCACTTTTTACGACACGTTCATTTTTTGTAGTTTTTGGTTTATGTTGGTGGGTGGACTATCCACTGTTGATTTATGTTTGTGGATATACGGAAGGTGTGAAGCGCTGTTTTGAAGTCTACAAAAAAACTCTCTTCGTTTTTCTTTTCCATACAATTATTGTTAGATGATAGACAGGCGGTGAGCTCTCTTTCTTTCACAATTACCACCATTTGTGGTTTCACGGATCCACTGTATTTATCCCATAGTGGGATCACCGGCATTGTTTACATTCACAAATCATTTTGAGCATATACATGCGTTTACCTTTTTGATTCCTCTCTTTTTTTGTTTTCTTATGTTTACCCACAAGGAGTGATGTCACTGATTCACTTTGATTTTTATCCCCTAGTTGGATCACTATTATTTCTTTCAACCTGCTTATCCAGGGCATGTAAAGTTTACATGCGTTTATGTCCCACTTTATTTATTTCACTGGTGTTGCCGTTCAGGAGTTCATTCGGCATATATGTGTATAATTATTGTGTATGTATGTGTGGTAATATTATGTTTATGTACTCACTTAGTAGAGGAGGGTGTAGAGGGTATATATTGGGGTATATGTCATATTTTGATTTAATTGATTTATAAGGGGATTTTGTTTACCCATTCACTGACTATCACGTATTGGGGATCACATAAAGTTTAATTAGAGCGCTGGCACACACAATTTACAAGTATTTAATAAAAGCTTAAAATACAAATCCACATGGATTAAAACAATTAATTTGTGTATAAAGCACATACAAAGATGGCTGCCGCTCCGAGCTCCGGCCGCGGCGGCATGACATCAGCACGTTAAGGCTCCACCAGAACTGTCCTGTTATACTCACTGTAATACCCTCTATCCGGCTTGTTGTCAGAGCCGCCATCAGGATCCCTGAAATGAGGACCCTCCAGATTGTTATATGACAGGTTCAGTGTCCTCAAGTGTCGGGTTATCTCTTATTCAGATGCCAGGTGGGGGGCAGGAACTATCTGTCAGGTGATTATCATCCAATCTGTAGAAGAAGAAAACAATGTTACCTGAAGGAAATTAATCCCCCCCCCCCAGGAATGAATGGAACTATTCTCTGCATGGATGGAACTCATTTCTCTTTGTTGGAATCATTTATATTCGATCACTTTATAAATCTCCAGGAAATAGAATTTTATAAGACAAATGTTATAATGGAGTAGGACCCCCCAATAATGTCCTCCATGTTTGTAGAGACGGTGATATCTCCATACACTGGATGAGCACAGAATACCACTGACATGACTCGTATTGTGCTATCATCTCCTGTGTGTTATGGAGCATGAATGGGATCAGCAGACAGTGTGAGGCGGAATCAGCATTGCTTAGTGATTGGACGGGAGGATTGTATCAGATATTCTATTTCTCTCTGCTGATCAGAGCTCTGTACTCGTTGGAAGTAATGGGGGATCCCTGACACTGAATAGTAGATGTGTAGAAATGGGGGATCCCTGGCACTGAATAGTAGATGTGTAATAATGGGGAGATCCCCTGACACTGAATAGTAGATGTGTAGTAATGGGGATCCCCTGACACTGAATATTAGTTGTGTAGTAATGGGGGATCCCTGACACTGAATAGTAGATGGTGCAATATTACTGAATGTGTAGTAATGGGGTAATCCCCTGACACTGAATATATATAGATGTGTAGTAATGGGGGATCCCCTGACACTGAATAGTAGATGTGTAGTAATTGGGGGATGTATCCTGATACTGAATAGTAGATGTGTAGTAATGAAGGATCCTGACACTGAATAGTAGATGTGTAGTAATGGAGGATCCCTGACGACTTGAATAGTAGATGTGTAGTAATGTGGAGATCCCTGACACTGAATAGTAAGATTTGTAGTAAAGGGGATCTCCTGACACTGAATAGTAGATGTGTAGTAATGGGGATCTCCTGAATACTGAATAGTAGATGTGTAGTAATGAAAGGAT
>CATNWA010009617.1:0-22500 GCA_951230385.1 Staurois parvus
GGTAGTAAAAGCCACTTTTACCATGCGGGGCACATGCCACAAGGTACTTTTTGATGCTGCTCTTAGGGGCACGGGCCCGTTTTGGGTTCGGCTCAAAACCCCCCCCTGCATTTTGGGCCTTGTATCAATGCACATAAAGACATTTAAGCAAAAAAAAAAAAAAAGTGCTTAACGTGCTTAAATGAATTTTAAACACATTTTAATTACTCAAGCACTAAACTCCCCCATTTCCCAAACCCAAATTTTCCCAAGGGCCCAGTTTTTTTCCCTGGCCAAAAAAATAAATTTTAAACTCCCAAGCATTTGATGCAATAAATGCAATATACACGTTTACAAGCGTCAAAGATTTTGTGACAAAAAGGGCCACTCCCGGGGAGGAAAGGCGGTTAGGGGAAAAGGGCCCAAAGGGCCCCAGTGTGAATGAGGTTTTTGAGGGTTTAAATTCCCCAACTTTCGGGGGTTTTGTATTGGGGTTTGTACAGTGTATGGCCAACGCCAGAAAACTAAAGGCTTCAGGGGCCAAATTTTTTCCCAGTGGGGACGGGGAAGGGTTTTCGGAAGGATTTTTGGGAAAAGTCATTTCACCTTTTAAAATTTTTTCCGGGAAAAAAGGTTAAAATTTTCCCTAAAAAGGAAAAAATTTTAAATGGGGAATAATGGAAAAAAATAATTGACCTGTTTTTTTTAAATGCTGGTTCCCCCTGGCTGTTTTGATAAATGTTTTGGGCCCCTTCACCATTTGCCCAATTTTGGCCCGGGGGGAAAATGGGTATAGAGATAAAAAAATTGGGGAAAAGAACAAACAGGGGGGCGCTCGGCCTAGTCCCCATTATCTTTAAAAAAAGGGTTCAATAAGAAATAAAGTAGGGGGTTTTTACTCAAAAAAACAGGGGGGGGAAGGGACCATTTGGAAACTCGGGCACTGCCCGAAGTCAGTAGGGGGCCCCCTTGAGTTTCCCCCCTGGTACCTTTTTAATAGGTTTTTTTGAGTTTGGGCAAGGACACGGGGGACCCATGACCCCCTATTGCCCAGGGGGTCAGTGGGGGGGAAAAAAGGAGATCCCCTGGTACATTTTTAAATAGGTTTTTTTTGATTTTGGGGGCCAAGGCCAGGGGACCCATGATCCCCTTTTCCCCGGGGCCCCAATTTTGTTGTCGTCCCCCTTGGGCTCAAAAAACGAAAATTAAATTTCAAGGCTTGTCATAAAAAGAAAAAGCTTGGTAGTGGCTCTGAGGAAGGGGAAAGCCCTCAAAAAATGCGTCGGGGCCTAGGGGATTTCTCCCTCCCTATTAGGGGACTTTTTACTTGACCCAGTGTTCTTTTATGCCCGTGCTTTGATTCATTGTAGTTTGGGGTTTTTAAACCCCCTACTTTATTTTTAAAAAAAATTTTTTTTTGGGTTTAATGCATTTGGCCCAGCCCCCTCTTTTTTGTTTTTTTCCTAATTCAGTATTTTGGTTTTTCCCCGGTCTATTGAGGGCAGAAAGGGGGTCCCTTTGTTGGGAAACATTCTTAAGGGGGTTTTGTACCCTGCATCGAGTCCACCCCCAAAAGGCAAAAGGGCATTTGTGTTTGTGGTTCTAGGGGAAAAAAGAACCCCTAAACACTCAGAATGTTTTGTTTTTGTTACTATGAAGAAACTGAAGTGAAACATTCCCAGGCATCTAGCATTTCCGGAGGCCAGAAGGGCAGCCCCCTTTAAGTTCTCATGGCAGAAAGATTTTAAAGGGCCCCAGTTCAAAAAAAACCCCTACATGTGATTTTGCAGAGGAAACGGGAACCAATTACCTTTTAAATTTCACAAGCGATTCAGTGCGGGCCTTTTGGGCCCCTTTTTTGGGTTTTGTGGGTTTCAAATCGCAACTGCTTTCTACCAAAAAAATTTTGCGGAAAATTTTCCATGTGATCAAAAATTGCGTTGCGTTTGGGGGGGTGCCATTAACTTTTACTAGCACCCGCAGCGGATCAAAAAACACAGTGCGATTGCATTGCTGTGTGAAAAAGTTCCTCACCCGCAATTTGTGAAACCTAGGCTAAAGCTGGATTAAAACCCTAGGCCATTTCATTAAAAAGGGAGTTGCCGATCCCACTAAAAAGTACCTTTTAAGGCACATGAAATTTTTTTTTTTCCCCAATGCGCTGAAAAAGAAAAAGAAATTAAACCCCTTTTGGCATTGTGGAGTGCAAAAACGCGGCCCGTTTGCAGGAGGGATTTTTTTAGGGTGCCTTTAAAAATTCGGGGGAACTTTTAACCATGCCCCTTGGTATGACTGTTTTGTAGCAGTATTGTGCAATAAACCGACTTTTTGATCGCAGCCCTTTTTCCATTTTTATAGAAAGTTTGGTTTCCCATGGGGAACACCCGCAGCAATGTATAAAACAGATTGAAAAGGTTGAGAGCATTTCCTCCCACGTTTAGATTTTGTGTTATAAATAAAAAATAATTACCGTACAAAATGGAGGTAAAAAACCCTTTGGGTTTTTTTTGGACATGGTTTTTGGGAAGAGCATGTTGGACGGGGCCCCAAAATCATTTCACATTCTTAAAGCATGAAAACCCAAATTTTTGAAGGGCCGATGCATTCAGAAGCAGTAATTTTCACGTTTAACAGATAATAGCAACCAATCTGACTGTAAAAAATTTGGAATGAAAAATTGGGAAAAAGCCGATTTTACGGGACTTTTTTGCTTTTGGGTTTTCTTTTACTTTGTTATTTTTTTCCCTTGCCTTTTTAAAAGTGATGGTGTAAAAAAAGTAATATTTTTTTTGAAACCAATTACTTTTACTTGTTGGTTTCCTGAAATGGGGGAGATTTTGCATGAACCTCAGCGGGTGTTTTTACAAAAAAGGAAAAAAATGAAAGCGTGCAAAATATACTGTGCATGTATGTATGTACCCCAAGGGGGGGACAGAAAAAACTCAGGGGGCCCCCCCGGGCAATGGGGGGAATCATGGAGCCCTGTGTCCTTGCCCAAACTCAAAAAAGCTTTAAAAAGGGTTTACCAGGGGCATCTCGGGGGCCCCCCCTACTGCCCCCGGGCCCCTTCGGTCAGTGCAGGTTTTTCCCAAAAATGGTCGGGCCCCGCCCTGTTTTGTACTTTTTTAAAAAAAGGTTTTTAGATAAAACGGGGGTTTGGGGACCCTCTACCCATTTTTTTTTTTTGGGTTTTTTTCCTTGTTTTTTTTTTTTTTTTTTTTTTTTTTTTTTTTTTTTTTTCCCCCCCCCTTTTTTTTTTTTTTTTTTTTTTTTTGGGAGATTTCAAACTTTTTTTCTGGTGGCCTTTTGTAGCTGGAACTGAAAAAAAGGGAAAACAATTTTTGAGTCGCCTTTGGGAAACACACAGAGGAAAAACCTTTTTAATGAGGGGAGTTTTTCCCTGGCAAATTTTTAAGAAGGAACCTTCCCCTCTTTTGTTAAATTTCCCCCTATACCCTCCTTGCCCATGGGAGGGGGAATTTGAAGCAAATCTCAGTTTTGGGTAGAGTAGCTTATGGTTAAAATGCCCCCCAGTGGGTTTTTTTTTTTTCCCCCTCTTTTGTATCCTTTTGGGAAATCTCCCCAAAAGGGGTCACAGATGGAAAAAAAAAAAAAAAAACCCCGGGTTTAAAAATTTTATTGGGGCCCAGTAGGGGGCTGCGTTTTTAAGGGCCGAGAGCCTTTTAATTTAAAAGGGGACCCCCGTGCCGTAACACCCCAGCCCCCCCACGGGAACCTGGGGTTTCCCAGAAAGGTTGCTTTTTCCAGGAATGGGGGGGCGGCCATTAAAAACTTTTTGGCACCCGCCCTTGGGCCCAAATTTCTCCGTGCGGGTGGTGCGGGGCCTGCATGGATTTTTGTGCGGGATCCGCGGGCGGTTTCCACCGACATTTTTTTGGGGGGGAAAAATTTAGGGTGAGGGGGTTCAAACCTTTTTTTGGGTCCTCGGTGGCCATTTTTAGCGGAATTGAAAAAAAGGGAACAATGCTGAGTCGAAAGGGGGAAAACACACAGAGTAAAAAACCAAATTGAGGGGAGTTGCCCGGACAATGCTAAGAACTTCCCCCCCTT
Organism: Staurois parvus; assembly: GCA_951230385.1. Taxonomy (NCBI): domain Eukaryota; kingdom Metazoa; phylum Chordata; class Amphibia; order Anura; family Ranidae; genus Staurois; species Staurois parvus. Next base: position 4,051 of record CATNWA010009617.1, read on the forward strand.
TTTGGTAAATGCCCTCTAAATATCCTTTTTGGGGCCATGGCAGAGGAATGAAGCAAATTCCATTTTTTGGGATAGGAAAACAAACCCCAAATTTGGGTTTTTTTTTCCCTTCTGTATCCTTGGGAAATCTACCCAAAGGGGGGTCACAGATAAAAAAAAAACCCTAAGGACGATTTTACACCCCTTTAACATTATCCCCCCCTTTGAAAAATGTTTGTTTTGATTTATGCTAATAGCTGTGCCCCGGGTTTCCCCGGAGGTCATACGGGTTAATGTTCAGGTGTATTTCCCAAAACCCAAACAGGTGCTGTACAGCTGTCAATAGATATGATTGGCTGTATGCGAGTATATTCCGTACTTGTTTTTGGGGGGGTTTTTATGTCTATATGAATCCGTTTTGTACAAGTTTCAGCATTTACCCGATTTTTAGCCATGCAAAGCCGTCAAAGTCTTTGGGGCAACTGTACCCCAGTACCTGTGGCTCCCAGGGCAAAAGGGGTTTTATGCCATATATTTATGGCCCAAAACAAACCATGAGCATGAGTTCTTTTTTCACTTTGGCTTTTCATTTCTTTTTTTGGCAAATTTCGTACAAAATGAAAAAAACAGGTTTTACTGTTGGGAAAGAAAGCTACAAAAATAAAAAGGGAAATGGGAGTAGGGTCACAATTTTAAATTTCTTTTGTGGCTTTTCTTAAAGGGCTTTAAAACTTTTATTTTAAAATGATAAAACCCTACATGATTTCAAAATTAAAAACAATTATTTCCTTAAAAAAAAAAAAGCCTACATAGGTTTAGTTTTTTCTCTAAGTGATTTTGAAATGAAACTTTTGACAAAAATTCTTTATGCTTCCTTAAAAAAACATACGTTGACCCGAAGATTTTGGGGTAGCAGATGATATTGTACCACCATTTTAAATGTTACCCAATCTCCTTTTGGGCCCGAGGAAAATGTAATTTTATGGGCCCGCGGTCTGGTGTTTTTTTCAAACTCCCGCAGGAAAAACCCCATTCAGGATTACTTCTGCTGAGAAAGGCATCGGGTTTCCCGATGCTTCTGTGAAACTTTTCCCCCCTTTTCCTGATACTGCCAACGAACCCCGTTTTTAAAAAAGCCCGTTTTGCTCGTTAGAGTTCTGTCAGTAATCCTTCACTAAGGAAAAAAGTGTGGAAATTGTGCTTCCCGAGGATTTGGGATGTCGGCACTGCCTGGCCATGGAATTTTTCAAATGGGCCCAAAACTTCATTTTCAAAGTCCTCAGAGGGCGAAAGCGGGGCCGACCCATGGGTAAAATGTTTGGGGCCCCAGTTCACAAATTTTTTTGGGGAAAGGCCCCTTTTTCAGTTGTATTTTTGAAAAGGCATTGCCGTAATTTGTTATACTTTAAATCCTCATACCCGGTGTCATCCATGTTTCCACTTTAGGGAAACCCGTGGAAAGGGCTTTTTTCCAATTTTCCCCCAGGTCAAAACCCTTGGGAGAATAAAGGTTTTAGTATAAAAGGTGAAAGGCCCCCACCATTCATAAACCCGGGTTTAGTTTTGGGGCCCGCTTCCCCCGGAGCACCATCTTTCTGAAATTTGGGAAGTGTCCCGGATTGCACTACTCCATTTGGGGAGGGGGAGGAACCCCTTTTAGTTTTCTGCAATTTTAGTGTAATTTTTTTTTATTTGTTTTACCTTTCCTTTCCCCCCGCCTCGAAGTGGTTTCAAAACCGTTTTTAGTAAGGGTTTTTCTGCGGGCTTGTCCAACAGGTTTAATAAGAAGTGTGCGTCTTCAGTCCCCTTCCACCTGCAGGGAGCTTGCAGATATGCTTGTCAGATTTGCCCCCGTTGACTTTGGGGGGATGGGTGGGGGTGAAAGGGATATAAAGACACGGACATTTACAAAAGGGCTTCCAAAATGCTTTCCCCGGGAGGGGGCGGCACAGGGAAAAAGATAACCAAAATAAGTCACATACTTTGGGCCATTTCCTTTCACCCACAACGGGTGACTGGAAAAAAAAATACATCACATGAAATATAATGAAAGGGGGCAGACCTTTATCTTGCTTTGAAAATCTGGGGATTTTCCCTTTTTCCCTTTTCAAGTTTTCTGGAAAAACTTCATATCTGTTTGGGAAGAGTAGAAATTGAAAAATTTTTTTAAGGGGGGCTCCCCCAAACATGAAAGCAGCATTGAAAAACGAGAAAAAGGGGTTTTTTCTGTTCCCGGATCACCTATGAAGGCTCGGGGTAAGCTGTAGCACCCCGGAAAACCTCCTGCCCTTTTCCAGGGTCCTTTTTGGGCCGTTTTGTCCATGGAAAATGACCACCCCTGAGAATTTAGCAGGGTTTGGGGTTTGTCTCTCCTAGTCAGGGAAGTCCAGCAAAGCTGACACTTGGAGGGATTTGGGGGAAAGCTATACAAAGGGAAAACCCCCATATCACCCCGATGGATCCCTTTCATTGTTTACACCATGGCCCCATTTAGCTAGGTGTGAGGCTAGGGAGAGCATTTATAAAATATTTTCAGGGTTCACCTGACATTCAATAATTTTAAGGGTTTCTTTAAAGAAAAAAACAACCCGAGTGGAAAAAATTGTATTTTCTGGTTTATTTTTTCACTTACACCCCGGTGGACTAGGCATGCGACTTGCCCAAATTTTTATTCCAAGGGGCCCCTATTGTCCGCAATTAAAAGCGGTCAAAACCCGGTTTTCTGTTCCGACTTGGTCAGAGGCCCCACCGAAATTTTATGTATTACTTTTCATGCGATTTTCATAGATACTGTTTGTCAAAAAAGTCTTTCAAATCGCACCCGAAATCGGCATGTCCCAAGCTTTGAAATCGTGCGGCTTCACTGTAAGTTGAAAGATTTCAAAGTCGGGAACCTCTTGATGGGCTTTGGGGTCAAGTGAGTGATTTTAAAATTGATATGGCTTTTTAACTTTTTTGTAAATTGTATTTGGTTTTTTTTTGGTTTTGCTTATTTAGCTTTTTAATTTTTTTTTGGCAAAACCAAAATTTTGGGGTTTTTGTTTTTCTTGGGGTTTTTCCCTTTTTATTAGCATTTTTTTTTACCCCCAAAAAATTTATTTTCTAAAAACCAACTGGTTTTGCGTTTTTTTTTTGGCGCCAAAGAACGTCCCTCAAAAAACTTATTCCGTTTTTTTTTGTGCACGGACACATAGGTCAACACATAGGTACAGCTGGGATTTTTACTGGCTGTAGAAAAAATTTCAAAAGTCGCACGATTTCAAAGTGGGGCTTGATGTGACCGGGGTGTTAGACTCCATGCACACTAGGTGTTTTGATAACGCGGGTTTAATGTTAGCTGTATAAAGTCATGTTAAAAACACATTTTTTTTTCAGCTTTCTAATCATTTTTCATTAGCGTTTAGTGGCGTTTTTCCACGTCTGTGTTTTATAGCGTTTTTTTTACCAAAAAAATATTTTTTTCTGTCACAAAAGCCCAAAAACGCGGTGTGGGCGTTTATCGTGTTTTTGCTGCATTTGTCAGCGTTAGAGTGTTTTTTACAGCTTAAAAAATCCTCTAGAAACCAAATAGTTCTGGGTTTTTTCCAGCAAAAAACGTCCCTGCGAAAAAAACGTTGATTTACAGTCTAGTGCGCCATGGATACATGGGATACCCATGCTGGGAGTTTACTGGCTGTAGAAAAAAAAATGTCAAAAGTCACAACAATATTCAAAGTCAGGGGCTTTGATGTGAAACGCGGGTGTTCAGACTCCATGCACACTGGGTGTTTTAATAATGTGTTAACGTTTTGTATAAAGTCCATGTAAAAACGTGAGTTTTTCAGCTTTTTGTATTCAATGGTTTTTATTAATTTTAAACAGTTTTAAAACAGAGGCAAAAAAACACACCCACGCAGGGGCTATCAATTGCACCAATAAAAAAAGGCTTTAATAGAGCAGACAACGCTCTAATTCCAATAAGGCAAAACGTATGCCCACGCAGGGGCTATCAATGGCACATAGGTTACAATAACACAGTAAGACTCGACTATGCAACTAAAGACAGTTGTCCACTGTCACATCAAAAAAAAAACAGAAAGAGAGAAGAAGAGCAAAAAGGGAAAGGGGAAAAAAAACAAAAAAAAAAAAAAACAAAGAGCAGGGTCCACGAGCGCCAATACCAAACTCCATTACTCCCCACACTGGCCGGGGGGGAGCGTGGGAAAGGCGTATTGCAACCACGGCTCCCATACTTTCAAAAATTTATGTTGAGAGTCGTTGCATATACTCGACATCTGTTCGTTGAGCATCATAGTAGTCATACGATCCCGCACCCCCCTGGAAATGTAAAAAACGGACTCTTCCAGGCCTGAGCAATTGTCCTAGTAGCCGATAAAAACAAATAGGGAAGCCAACCGCTGCTGACAAGCCAAGAGGCCCGGTATGGGGCAATGAAGCAAAGCATACCGAGCATCCCGGCGTATGGAGAGATGGAACAAAGTGAAAAGGAGGCCAAACACACGAGACCAAAACGAACCAAAACCTCGGGCATGCCCACCAGATATGCAGTACATCGCCACGAGGCCACAACCCCGAAAACATCGATCACTACAGGCAGGGTTAGCCTGGGCAGACGAGCCGGAACCCAGTACCAACAGAAAAAATACCTTGTAGGCTGCTTCCAGCGTGGTCGTATTAATGAACATTTAGCTATGAGTGACCAGGCCCTACTCCAGTCCTCCGGATCCACAGCCACTCCCAGGTCGCGTTCCCACTGAACAACATTTGAAAGAGAAGTGTGAGACAAACCCGTCTTTTTCAAAGCTGCGTAAGAAGGGAGTAAGGCCCGGGGCGCCCGGGTGCTGCTGGCAAAGCCGTTCAAGGCAGATTCTGATATGGGAAAGCAGAAGTGGCTCTCAGCGAAAGTAGCCATGCCGAAATTTTGAAGGTACCGAAAAAATTCCGCTGGGGGAACATCCGAGACCCCGAAGGACATTCCAGGCGGGAAAGGACCGAAAAAAATCAAAAAGTGTTGCACCTGTGAAAAAACCATAAAGCCACCACCATGAAAAATGCCCTCGGGCAATCTAGACCCGGTGGGAAAAGGGGGTTTTGTTAACGATTGGAAGCAAGGGCGTTTTTCAGTTTTTTAAATCTTTCTTTGCATTAGCGTTTAGCTACATTTTTCCACTTTTTGCGTTTTATAGCGTGTTTTTTTTTTAAATATATATATTTTTTGGTCAAAAAAAGTCCAAAAACGCCAGTGTGGGGCATTTTATTGTGTTTTGCTGTGTTTTTCAGCATTAGAGTGTTTTTACAGCTAAAAAAATCCTTTAGAAACCCACTAGTTCTGGGGGTTTTTGCAGCAAAAAACGTCCCTGTGAAATAACGTTGATTACAGTCTATGTGTGCATAGACACATAGGATAACATGCTGGGGAGTTTACTGGCTGTAGAAAAAATGTAAAAAAGCCAAAAACAGCATCTGTAAAAACATCTAGTGTGCATGAGGACTTTTAAAAAAAAAAAACATTTTTTGTATCCATGTAGATCTGAACATAGGTGCACTGTTGTCTATAGGACAATGCCCACAGCTGCGTGGAGATCCATAATGCAGCTATGAGCTGTAGAAAAAAAAAATAATCAGAAAATGTTACCTTTGAGTGTAGTAATTAATACATTTCTGCCTGTATATGTAAAATACATTTGAGTGCATATGTGTAAATTAAAAACACTGGCAGCTAGAAAATGAAAAAAAATGTTATATGTGCATACACTTTATCGCACTTTCAGGCAACATTCACACGAGAATTGTGCTTTAGCCACTGCGAATATCTTGTCAGCAACTGTGAATGCTGTTGTACACACTGTGTGCGAAAAGCTGCGGTTTCAGCGGCGGCTGTCAGTTGTACAAATCAGTGGCAGGTGCCTCTGCTGTTCATATCTAACTGCTCTCCTTTTGTGGTGTCATAGGAATACCAATCCTGGACGCACATTGGCTGCATCCGGGGTTTGTATTCGCATGTAACCCCGGCTATATCTGAAACAGGAGAGCAGCCCCTGTCATTGGTTTGTACTTATCTGACAACCACCTCAGAAATCTGCAACATTTTTATGGAGTTTTGGGCCCAAACACACAAGCTGCCCACAGGTAATTGGTCATGTTTGTATGCGGCCATAGCTGAGGCGTTGTTGCATTTAGAAGCAACTTTAGCTGCCTCGAAACGCAGCAAAGTACCCACATACAAACTCCGTGTGAATGTAGCTTTACACGCCTTTAAGGAACATAACATTTTACTCAGGATCTTTCTGTCAGCAAGATTCTGCATATAAACATCAGTAAATTATTACATGGTTGACTTTTACCTTTCCTAAGCAATGAGTATCATTGTCATGTCATGTTTTTTTGTCCATCCTTTTTTGGCATCTCTGTTGCTGATCTCCTTCAGCCCTTTTTAGTTATTCCTGTGGACATGCACTGACTTCAGCCACAGTTGTATGTTATTGTCAGGAGAGAAGAGCTCAGTGATAACGGAAAAGACCATTCCTGTGTGTTGGTGTCTTAACCAGGGGCCTATATTACAGGGTGACAATGCAGGATCACAATTGGAAAACAGGAAGAGCTTCAATAAAGTTTCATGGTAGGATCACAAGGAATTTTTTTACTAAAGGCTGCAGATTTAAAAAAAAATTAAAACACAAATTGCAATTACAGTAACATGTTAAAACTTATATGCGATTTTAGTATTTAAATTAGGATCTAATTAAAGAGGACCTTCACTCTTCTAAGCAACTCAACTTCTCCACACTCGTGTGAACGAAAAATACAGTTTTTGTTCTGCTTGTTCACTTTTTGTTATTTTTTTTGCTTTAGTCATCCGCTGCTGCCATTCTCACCTAGGCAAGAATGACGTGTTCCTCCCCCAGCAGCCTCCTGGGATACCATGTCACATATCCCAGGAGGCTGCGGGAGCAGGGACTCACAGTTACACTGGGTAGACCTGATGCGAACCCAGGGGGCCTGTGCTGTCTCTCCAATCTAAGCATTGAAAGTGTGATCTCTGTAACTTCAGTTGTGATGAGATAGCGATAACCCCAATCTTAGTTGAATAACACAGGCAGTGACCGATCAGATGACACCATGTAGATCTTGTGAAGTTTATTCCATAAACTGAGAGAATCTTACAACAATAACATCGGATAGGTCAAAAGATCATAATGCGATCTGCTTCCTTAAGAACTGAGGCTAGAAGCTGAAATGCATTACTGGGGAAAGGGGGAGGGCTATCAATACAGCAAAAAACTAAACCAAAGGAAAGGGAGGAGCAGAGACAAAATACAAAGACACTTAAAGGCATATGACAGTCTTGTGAAACATGACAGGGCCTGAAAAGAAGTCAGAAGAGAGCAGCTGGTCCCCGATGAGTGAGGAGGATCAAGTTTGGTGTCCCAGGGCCCCGAGTTGTGGCAGCAGATTGCAACAGGGCAATGCTTGATTTACTAGGCAGATGAGTATGTGAATCAAGTACAACCCAGTATAACAGGTAAGAAGGGTTTAAAAAAAGTCAGGGGGAGTGAAGTTCCTCTTTTTAAACTTTACCAGAAAACTATTTCGAACACAGGGTGAGTACGAACTAGAGGAAAATTGACTCCTCATTTACTGTATATTAGTCATCGAATTTTCTCATGGATCAAATGAACATCTCTTCTTTTTAGTTTTCATTAGCGTAACTGATGGGTTAGAGCATCTGCCTAGTGTTTATTACCCCTTTTTGGGTTTCCCGTTGGGGAGATTTTTCCTTACTTTCCTCTCCAATTCCTTTTTTTCTCCTCCCTATATCCAGGACAAGAGGAGAGGTGATTCAAACAACAAGCAATACTGGGTCTCATTTTAAAAAAATTGGGGATTAGCTGTGTTTTTAACAGGCAAAAGACCGATCATTATAGTTGGCTTTCAAGCCTGCTCTGTAAATATAATATATAAGTGGGTAATAAGACTCCCTCACTGCATGATGTCTTGGAATGATCAATGATACATCAAGACTGAGGACTGCATATAGCATTGTCTTAGTACTGCAAGGGTAAACGTAGATTGCAAAGCAACTTCCCCCCATGATATACAGGAAGGTCATTTAATGGAACTTCCCTAATATACTGTAAATTCACCAGGGGCACATTAATCTACACATGTTTCTATTTTTATATTTTTATATTATTTCTGCTCAACCTATACAGCCAATGTAATGTACAGGGTGTTACATTAGGCCTTTGTAGTTTTGACTACATTTATGCCTGTTGAAAATCGCCTATCTAATTTCCTGTCATTAGTAATGATGTTATATGTCAGAAGTTCCTTGCTTTCATTTCCTTCCTTTTCCCTTTCTTAAGCCAGTGGTTCTCAAACCTTTCTAAATGCCGCGACCCTTAATACAGTTCCTCATGTTGTGGTGACCCCCAACCATAGAAATTATTTTTCGTTGCTACTTCATTACTGTAATTTTGCAGTGGGAGGACTAGCGCCCTCCATCACTGATTGTCAGTGGGATGAGTAGTGTCCCCATCGTGGTATCAGTGGGGAATAGTTGTCCATCATTGGTGTCAGTGGAGGAATAGTGTCCCATCATTGAGTGTCTGTCAGTGGAGAGAATAGTTAAATTGCCCCTACTCATGGTGTCGCAGTGGGAGGAATTAGGTGTCCATCATTGGTATGCGTGGCGGGAAGTAGTGCCCCATCATTGTGGTATCAGAGGGAGGAATAGTGCCCCATCATTGGTGTCAGTGGGGAATGTCCCATCCATTGGTTGTCAGTGGGATGAATTAGTGCCCCATCTTAGTATCAGTGGGAGGAATAGTGCCCCATCATTGGTGTCAGTGGGGAGGAATAGTGCCCCAACATTGTGTCAGTGGGGTAGATAGTTGTGCTCCATCTTGGGTGTCAGTGGGAGGAATTAATAGGGCTCCGATCATTGGTGTCAGTGGGGAAGAATAGAGTCCCATCAATGAGGTGTCAGTTGGAGGAATAGAGCCCCCATCATTGGTGTACATGGTGGAGGAATAGTGCCCCTCTCATAGGTTGTCAGTGGGAGGATAGTGCCCAGTCAATGGTTCGAGTGGGAAGAAGGAGCCCCCTCATTGGCGTCAGTGGGAGATAGTGCCCCATCAATTGGTTGTCAGTGGGAGGAATAGTGCCCCATTATGGGGCTTTGTCAGTGGGAGGCATAGCTGCCCCATGTGTTTGTCTCAGTGGGGGAATATTGCCCCATGTTTTGGTCGTCAGTGGGGGGAGGATAGTGCCCCAATCGGTTGGTGTCAGTTGGGGAAGGAACGCTCGTGCACCATCGTGTGTCAGTGGGTGGGGAGGATGATTTGCCCCATCCGGTTGGTTATTAGTGAACAAATGAGGTGGCACTTATCCCTCCCACTTGACACAAGGTTACTTTACCTTGCTGAATCCTGCTCCCGCCTGGCGTCGCTCTCTCCCTTCTCCCATCTACTGCCTCCCCTGCATTACCTGGCTTGCAGCAGCAAAATTTGCACTTACCTGTCAGCTGTCTTCCTTCTCTGGCCTCTCTCTTCACTCGTTCCTGCAGCTCCCTCGATCTTCTGAGTCGAGTCTCCGCGCAGCTGACCGCTCGGCTCCTCCTCTCCAAGCTCCACACCTTCTCAGCCGGCAGCCGTGATTGGCCGCCTGTATGAGCTACAGTTCCGGTGGCCAATTCAGCGGCGAGGAGAGGCGGTTGATCAGGGGCAGCATACATCGTCATCCCGCCCACACATCGCCGGAGACAGGAGCGGCGTCTCGGTTCCTAAGACCATCGGAAAATATGTGTTTTCGATGGTCCTTAGGCGGGACCCCTGGGAAATGGTCGTTCGACCCCAAAAAAGGGGTCGCGACCCCCAGGTTGAGGGGGAGAACCGCTGCTTTAAGCCATCATTGGCAATGTTGTGAGTGGAATTTGGTTCCCCTATCCAAATATGCAGCTATGAACATTGTTGTCATTATTGTAATTATTTTTTAAACTAATCATTACCCACTGGAAACAATGTAATATAGCAAGTAATGCATGGAGATGTCTGAATTCTGAGACTGGCATACAAGTCCTCAGAACTGCCAACTGTCCGTTTATCAGCCTTTCTCGAACCTTTGCAACACAGAGGAAACCCTTGAAATAAATTTCTGGTCTGAGAAATTACTGTATCTACAGCTCATGCTACATTAGTGTGATAGTCAGTGGGAAGAATACTCCATTACACTTGTGGTCATTAGAAAGAATTCCCCCTATAAAGATAGCTAAAAATATCAATGGTGTGTCAGTTAGGGACTTATCTAAGAGGAAGAATTTGCTTAATGCCTCAAGGAAGCCCTAGCAACCTCTGGAGGAAGGAAACCCTATGGTTCCATCTGGAAACCCTAGTTGAGTAGGGACTGTCCTTATTTGAGGAAAACCCACATCTTTCTGTCCTTCTTTAGTCCTCAGTTGTCCATATTTATTGCCTGAATCTATAAACCCTCTATAAAAAATGTACTTTTTAAAGCCCATTATTCACCTTCAGATGCTCCTTTTACTACATAAAAAAACTGGCCCATGCTGACACGGGTCCCCGGTAGTTTAAAGTACACTCTTTACTCTTCATTTGTAAAGTATAATTGTTTAATCAATTGCCATACCTGTAGGTCTTTTCTGTGACCAATGAAGCCTGGCTGAAATACTCAACATTTACATTCCTCTAACCCCAGGCTGACTTCCAGGACACCGCAGGCATGTAGCGTTAGGCGATCGTCCTCTAGCATCGCAAGTGCAACTACGCTTCCTAGTTCCATCCAAAAAACCATTAAAGTGCAATGCGTTCTCATGTTTCTACATTTCAGCAGGAGCTAAGCTCAGTGTTGCCTGGGATAGGGGTAAAGAGATGGGAGCACTGCACAAGTGCAGTTATTTAAACCAGGAAGCACATTCTCAGCTGGGAGGCAAGCCTTCACTGGACACAGTTGTGGCCATGACCACGTTCACTTGAATGGGTCACATTTTGGTGCCAGTATTCTTCCCATCGAAGCACAAGAGGGGTGTATAATTTTATACATGACCGTAGACTTGTATACAACCATTTTCCAGCTGCTGGGTTGTGGGGAGGGTTTGGGGGGGGGGGGGGAGGAGGGGGTAGGGGCGGGGGGGGGGGGGGGGAGGGTTCTAATGCTGCGTGGGGAGTAAAACAATGCAGCCACTACATGTCCAAAAGACTGGTAAACTGTAAACATATTACAGTTTTTGTTGTTGATTGGTTTTGAGATGATTTAAAAGCTAAGTCTATCTTATTAACCATGTTTACATGTTACACCCATTATTTAGGGGTGTAACATGAAGTATGGTAAGAGTATATAGCCCCCACTCTCAACCCCCCAACTACAGAATCTGGGGGTTCTTCTCGCCTATTCTACCATCATATATGAATTCATGATGGTTGTGTGTGTCCTCCATCCGACCAAAGGACTCTGTGAAGTTTTCATTCCTGCCCCTCTGTTACAAGAATAGGAGATTTTACATTCCTCCAACTGCATTTTCTGCAATGTAAAATCAATACATTCAAACAGAAAAAGGGTAATCCCTCAAGTAGTGGCTGAAAAAGGTTGAGTGGACCTCCAAGCTTATGTTTTCAATGGCAAACCCAAGGAGCCAAAGCACAGGAAATCAGCGAGTGATTGAAGCGCCACCAGTATCCACTGTTATTACTAAAATATCAGTTTTGGATGGAGAGGACCCTTTAACAATAGTCTGATGTCCTTTGAAAGACAACAGTATTATCTACCAGATTTTTTTTCCCAAAGCCATCTGGTGGAAGAGAAGTGATGGGTAACAATGCAGGTTTGATTTCCAGCTCACATGTAATAGTACACTGTGGGGTTCGATAGAGATAGAGTCAACAACCTCCTATTCATTGAGAAGAAGCAGCTTGCAACATTAGACAGTAACTTAAATTGGCAGCCATTGTTACAGCCATGAACAGTTTGAATAGCACAGGTCAATTCCATTTTAATTAAGAAAATTCCTATACCTTGTGTCCATCATCATACATTGCAAAGTAAAACACATGGGGGGATGAAGAAAATAATAATACCATAAAATAACAGAACAAGAAGGAAATGAGTGTAGCATGGAATAACCCCATAACAATTAATCAGAATTCACTAAAGCTAGAGTAGTGCAAGACAGATTTGTATTCACTGCTATGGGTAATATACATTGCTCCTTACACCATGTTAAATTTCCACTATTGCAAAAAAAAAATGTAAAAAAAGAAAGAAAAGAAAAACAAATATTCTGATAACTGTATGCAGCAAATTTATTTATTTATTTATTTATTTATCGAGTTTATATAGCGCCAAAGGGTTTGCTCAGCGCTGTAGCTTAAAATAGAGGGGGACAATACATGAAACAGAACAGTAACATCAAACAGTACACAAGGGGTAAGAGGGCCCTACTCTTTTGAGCTTACAATCTAGGAGGGAGGGGGTAGAGGCACAGGAGGGAAACGGCTGTGGGGGATGGAGTGGTAGGAGGAGGGAAGGGCAGCGGCTGTTAGGATTGAGGGTGGGGTAGGCTTCCCTGAAGAGGTGGGTTTTCAGGAGCGCCTGAAGGTGAGGAGGGAAGGTGACAGTCTGATGGATTGGGGTAGTGAGTTCCAGAGGATGGGGGAGAGACCTGGAGAAGTCTTGCAGTCGTGCGTCGGGAGGAGGAGACCAGGGAGCAAGATAGAAGGAGGTCCTGTGAAAGAGCAAAGGGTACGGGGTATAGGGGTGGTACCTGGGAATCAGGTCGGTGAGGTAGTTAGGGGCAGTGTTGTGAATGCGGCCTTATAGGTCAGGATATTGTGAGCGCAATTTTGAATTTAATGCGTTGGGCAATGGGGAGCCAGTGGAGGGAGAGGCAGAGGGCGGGGGGGGGGGCAGAGGTGGAGCGGCTGGTGAGGTGGATGAGTCTGGCCGCTGAGTTCAGGATGGTCTGAAGCGGGGAGAGCCTGCACTGGGGTAGGCCGGTCCCAGGAGGGAGTTGCAGTAGTATCCAGGCGTGAGATAATCAGTGGGAGTGTACTAGTAGTTTAGTGGTGTTCTGGGGTAAGGAAGGAGCGTATCTTGGAGATGTTCCGGAGGTGGAGCCTGCATAGGTGTTTGTGAGAGATTTGATATGAGGTTGAAAGGAAAGGTTTGAGTCCAGAATGACGCCAAGGACATTTGGCTTGCTGGGCGGGATTGATGGTGGTTGTTGTTGGTAGTGATGGGAAAGGATGGGGGGGGGGTCGTTATGCGGGCTGGGGGGAAGATGAGAAGCTCGGTTTTGGAGAGGTTGAGTTTGAGGAAAAATGAGGAATGGAGCGACATCCAGTCAGAGATGTCCGTTTAGGAGGTGAGTGATTTGCGGGCGGAGAAAGTCGGGGGGTGAGGTGAGGGACGTGGGGTAGGAATGAAGTGAGGGGGAAGTTTAGGTGGAGATTTGAGTATCATCAGCATAGAGGTGGTAATTGAAGCCGTGGGAGTGTATGAGTTTGCCAAGGGAGGAGGTGTAGATGGAGAAGAGAAGGGGTCCAAGGACAGATGGCCCTGTGGGGGACCCCAACAGAGAGGTGGGAGTCGTGAGTGAAGGAGGGGTGGTTGGCACCGTTGTAGTTGGAAACGCATGAAGGAGCGTTTTGGGATAGATAGGACGAGAGAACCAGGAGAGAGCGGTGTGTCTCTGATGCCAAGGGAGAGTAGTATTTAGTTAAGGAGGAGGGGGTGGTCGACTGTGTCAAAGGCCTGCGGAGAGGTCTAGGAGGAGGAGGACAGAAGTAGTCGCCTTTAGCTTTGTCGGCGGTTAGTAGATACGTTGGTGACTAGATTTTTGAGGGGGGCCGAAAGTTTTTCTGGGTGGAGTGAAGGGGACGGAAGACAGGACCTGTAGTGGGTCAAGGAAGGTTGCGTGTCAGTCAGGTCGGGCGCACTTAGTCTTGGCGATCGTTAAAGACCAAGCGCTGCAAGCGAGGCTTGGCAAAGTGAGTCGGTCAAGAGCGGAAATTGGTCATGAAGTTGTTGAGGTCAGTGGGTCCAGGGAGGACTTTTTGAGTAGAGGGAGTGGGGTTTGTGATTGTGCGCATTGTTTTAGGGGGGAGGGGAAGACGCAGTATGAGAGGGGGGGAGAGATTAGTAGAAGAAAGATGGGGGTAAGGGAGGCGGATGAGGGGACGAGGGGGGTGGCCCCGGACCGGAAGGAGTTGAGAGGGGAGTAGGGTCCATGGGTTTTAGGAACAGGTGTGAGGCGGGCCCTTCTGTGAGAAGGACTCTGCTTGACTTCCTCAGTCGCGTAGTTGCTAGTAGGGCTGAAGGAGTGCAGTGATGGGGGGGTTACGGTATGGCAGGGCCTTGGGGTGTGCAGGTGATCTGTGGTGGGGGGCAGTGCCGTTGCGAGGTCAGAGGAGGGGGGAGATGAGGGGGTGATGGAAGGGGGGAGGCTTTTTATTTAGATGGGGAGGTAGAATGGTGCAAGTTGACTATGTCCTTGCGGATTGCTAGTCACTATTGTTGTGGAGGATGAGTGGCAATTCTCATATTGGGTGGCCGGTTAAGTTAGAGGGGTTTTATCCAGAGGGGAGGAGGGGGGGGGGGGAGGGGGATGATGGATGGGGGAGAGGCAGGGAGTTGGAAGATGGAGAGGAAGCATGGCTCGCATAGAGGGCAGTTGGAAGAGGGCGTGTTAGTCAGGGTGGTAACAAAAGTAGGCGGCTGCTTAGGGCGGCGTGGTACGGGCGGGAGGTGTAGGTGGAGGAGGGGCAGATTTGTAGAGAGTAGAATGCATGTGTGGGACCTGGTCTTTGCGCCATAGTGCTCTTCCAGCGCGGTGGACGTCTGACCATGGCGGGACTTGTGGGTTGAGGCATTTAGTGTGCAGGTCGTGTTTCTGCTCATGCGTTGGAGGCGGATCTGGGTTTGAATGTTGCATGGTGGTGTATGGTGTTGTGCAAGAGAGCTTCTTAGGCTAGTTTGATAAGTGAGTTCGTTGTATACGTGGAGGTGGCTAGGTCAGGACATGACCGTAGTGAGAAGGATTGCTGTTCGTTTGTAAGTGAGTCGGCAGTCGAGATGGAGGTGGGGCCCTGGCTGATGCAGCAGTTGCAGCGAGGTTGTCTGGCTGGTGCATGGTTTGGCGCACAGTGGGGGGGGAGGAGTTAGGGGTCAGGGGGGGAGGTGGAGAACTGAGGAGGTGAAGTGGTCGGAGACGGACGGGAAGGGGCTGGGTGTTAGTGAAGTGGTTGAGGGGGTACAGAGCTTATAGCGGGAGAAGACGAGGTCCTGGACGCGCTGGGTTCCCATTGATACCCAGGTGGTGGACGTGACCTGAGTGTATTGTGAGTGAGTGTGCAAGGAGACGAGGTTAGGTGGAGGAGTGTGGGAGGTCTGGCTGGTGGTGTTGTCATTGATGGGGATGCTTGAAGTCCCCGAGGATGATGGTCGCGTTAGTGCTCATTGCTGTGTTTAGTCCACGATGGAAGAAGGGAAGCACAGGGCGGCGAAGTGTCATCCAGGTAGCGGGCTATGGATACCGGGGCGGCCTGTAAGATCACTGCGATCCTGTTATGGGGGGTGGGGTGAGAACCGAGCCGGATGCAGTGAGCCTCGAAGGAGGAGAAGGTGTAGGGAGGGGGGGTTAGGAGGACTTGGATAGGTGCTCCAGGCCTAGCGGTGCGTGGATAGGAGAGGCCGACATACCGACTCACCTTTGTGAGGGCTCGCTCTAGTCTTGGTGAATGGGACCAGACGACGACCTCCATGGGATGAGATGCCGCAGCGGGAGGTAGTGTCAGTGGATCAGTACCCAGGCTTTCGGTGATGGCTACGGAGGTTGAGTTTCCACATTGGGAAGCTGGGAGATAAAGAGGTCGTGGATGGCAGTTAGTTTGTTGCCAACCGAGACTTAAAGGGCGTTCAGAAGTGCAAGCCGAAAGAGAGGAGGGGAGAATGGATGCGGGTGACGAGAGGAGGTGCACAGGGTATGAGGATGAGGCTGGGTTGCTGGGGTGGCGTGCTCGGCGGGTGCAGGGGGCAGGTCCCTGGAGGGGGGGGAGAGATGGTGGATGAGGGGCCAGGGTTCGGGGAGATCGTCCCCAGCGGACATAGGAGTTAGGACGTGAGGATGGGTGGCACATGGGAATGTTGGCAGAGGTGTAGGGAGCGAGTGTGGGTCTCGGTTGTGTAAGCAGGTCATCTGCCTGTGGTGGCACGTGGTGATTGGAACACCTTGCTGCATTCCAATCGCACAAATAAATGTGATCAGTAGTGTGTAGCAACAGGACCTGGATCTGGTCTGTTTGTATTGTGTCCCAGGTTTTATTCCCTGATAGGCACACAGGAGGAAAGCACACGCATGGCAGGTAGTTCATAGTCACTTGAGTCAGAGAATAGCCTGTACGTTTGTCTTTTTGTCAGTTTTATTTGCTAAAAGAACTGGGATATGCGGGTGAGCCTAAAGGAATACTCCCAACACAATTTTTAGAACTAACTGTAGGTATAGAGTTGACACTTAAACTGCTGTTCTACTCACTTCAAGATGAGGGCCATCGTTCTCTCGTCTCTTTAAGCGTTGAAGGCTTAAAACCATATTGGTACTAAATAGGGATCCTTAACATGGAGTATAGTCGCCTGGATGTACTAAGAAAAAGGTCTCCCAAATGGAGCTGAAAGAAAGTCTCCAAGATGCTGAATGCTCACATGTGTCATCTGAGTACGTTGATGGTTGCCACCTGCAGTATCAGTGAGTTTCTATACTAACCACATTGATTTGCCTGTTGTCTTCTGGTATGCTTAGATTGCATTCTGCAAATGCTTGGGTAGGCTCGAGTGCCAGTAGGTCCCCCAGCCAAAGCAGAAGCCGGGACCCCAAAAGGATTCTTACATCTGCAGCTACTCTCTCCAGCGGATGCCACAGCACCTCGGGGCTGGGTCTTACTTCCCCAGGCATCAAGAGACCACTGTTCTAGGCCCCAGCCTATTTATATGTCTCTCAGACAACCCTGACCATGGTATTGGCTGAAGAGTGCAAGTAATATGCAGGCCAGGGTCTGGCTTCTTTCACCCACTATTATCGGCCGGAAACCCAGAGGGCATGCAGGGGAAATGCAAACCAAGAGCTTGCACCAGCAGACCCCAGAACAGGACACTGCTAAAGGATTATACTTGCTCTCTCCTGGCTACAGGGAGGCCAAAACAATACACTTAATTATTTAAACACTTTAGTTTACTAAGCTGGGGCTCTTACATATAGGTTGATTCAAATTATGAGTTACTTTTGTTTTTAATTTCACATGCTTTTAATGCTTTTTTACTTACGCATTCATTATATTGCCAAAAGTGTTGGGACAACCCTCTCCAAATCATATGGATGCAAGTGTTTCCAATCACCTACACATGGCACAGTCGTGTATCCAGATCAAGCACGGCCTAGCGCATGCAGACTGCTTTCTACAAACATTTGTGAAAGAGTATGGGTTCGCTCTCAGCAGCCTCAGTGAATGCAAGCATAGTACCGTGATAGCACATTGCCACCTCTGTGCGCAATAAGTCCATCCGTGAAATTTCCTTTCTACTAAATATTCCACAATCAACTGTTAGTGATTAATGTAACAAAGTGGAAGAAGGCAACTGGGGAACAACCAGGGCACTCAGACCATGAAGTGGGTAGGCAACATAAAATTGATAGAGTGGGGGGTCAGTTGCTCGATTCTGACATGCAGACACAGTGCCCAGAAATTGCCCAACTTGTGCTGCCAAGAGGCAATTTATACAAGCATCCGTGCCTCCCAGACTTACGTGTGGCCTTCAGGTTAGCACAAACAGACAGTGTGTAGAGAGCTTGATGAAATGGGGTTTTCCCATGGTGTGAGCAGGCTAGCTATTCAAGACCTTACATCACCAGAGTGCAATTGCAAAGGTGTGGGGATTGCAGTGCGTAAAGGCCACAGCACGATCCACTGAGAGCATCGGTGAGAAGCGAGTGGAGATGGTGTCCCATAGACACACTCCTAAAAGCTCATGTGGACAGCCTTCCAATAAGAAGAGTTGACAGCTTGTTTGCAGAGGGATGGGGACCAATGCAATTATTGTACTCCCTATGGAGACTAAGTTCCTACAGTTGATCTGCGCGTTGTTAAGGGCAGGCGCCCCAATACTTTTGACAATAGTAGTGTACAAGCAAACCAAGCTGTCCATGACAAAATTAAAGTGTATGTAGCCCAACGAATCCAGTATATAACATTTTGCATGCCTAGCATACTTCAGATATAGGTGGCTGCATAGACTAACCTAGATTTTCCACAAGTACAGAAACACCTGTTGATCCGTCAAAACCCATTTTTTTGGT
Source organism: Staurois parvus (assembly GCA_951230385.1). Lineage (NCBI taxonomy): Eukaryota > Metazoa > Chordata > Amphibia > Anura > Ranidae > Staurois > Staurois parvus. The sequence continues at coordinate 22,391 of CATNWA010009617.1, forward strand.
GTTTTTACTTAAGGATTAATTCTTTTTTTTTTCAAATTTTTTAATATTATCCTTGGGGCAGGGCCCCCTCCCCTAATGTGGGGGTACCTTTTTCCCGCGGACAAAAGCTC